>BSBK01000333.1:700000-707500 GCA_027943335.1 Chamaecyparis obtusa
ATATATATATATATATATATATATATATATATATATATATATATATATATATATATATATATATATATATATATATATATATATATATATATATTTGCATACATACATATCTATATGTATATATATATGTGTGTGTGTGTGTGTGTGTGTGTGTGTTGTGGAAATATTCAAGACTTAGCCAAGTTACTGAGAGGGGAGGGGTGAATCAGTAACTTCAAAACTTTTAACAAATTCAGATCTTAACCATATTTCAAATAAAATTTAGATCAATAAGCTAACTGCATGCATGAGTAAAAGAATAAAACATTCATAACACTTTGAACACGGAGATTTGGTGACCCAGAAACCTTCCAAATAGAAAGTAAAACTAGGGTGGGGATGATACCCACAAAACTTTAATACTATAGTATAAAGTTTGCCAATTAAAGCTTACAATGATCACTTCTGATGATCTGCCCTGTTAGGAGCAATAAGGACTACTAGGTCCACCTTGTTAGAGGATTTACAAACATACAATGAAGTATGCACTCGGTAAAGAGATTTTACAAAGACTGTTAAGTCTACCCGGTTAAAGGATTTTAAGCCGATTCACTTGTGAGGATGAAACAGTAGATCTCTTACTTGCAACTATACTTTCTGATTGAGATTCTTTGATGTACTGATCACCTTTTGTGATGGATATATCTTTGTTGCTTCTTATACTGTTGTAGCCCTTTGTAATTCGCTTATCTCTGCCTTTTTCTCTTTTTCATACTTCGCTACTTCACACCTTGGATATGATACAAAACATTGTTTATATATCAATCCAAAACAATTACAAAATAATTACAAAGTCGGCTCTTAAACAAGCTAACACAAATATTACTGAGTTGGCCCAAATATAGTTACTCGGTTACTACAAACTAACTCGGTGACTTTCTGATACTCAAGATCCACTGAGTTACTCAACATCGTCATGCTCTTGGTAGAAGTGGAGGCTCGATCCATACTAACCACTCGGTTGTAGTTTCAAACTCAGTATATACTGGAGACTCGGTAGATATAGTGTCACTCGGTAGAAACTGAATTCCCTGTTTACCATGCTGGCACTTGATAAACACTGCTCATCTCATCACTCAGTAATGATAACTCAATATGCACTGCAAAGCTCGGTCTGCTTAGTAAACACTGTTCTGCTGCTCGGTAAACACTGTTCTGTTTGCTTGGTAAACACTGTCCTATTTGCTTGGTAAACACTATCCTATTTGCTCGGTAAACACTATTATGTTTGCTCGGTAAACACTATTCTATTTTCTCAGTAAACACTGTTCTGTTTGAATAAGTGTTGTTACTAATGACAAACATACTTAATGCCAACAATCTCCCCCTTTGGCATTAGTGACAAAAACACTTATTGCCCAAAAAAAAATCATGCTGAATCTATTTTTGATTTTTCAAAAATTTATCTTTGTCATACTACTGTATATACATTTCATGTCTCCCCCATACAGTATATATACAAATATCTTATTTCACCTCATACTTATATTTCCTATTTCTCTCATATACTTTCTCCCCCTTTCATATCTCACTTTCTCCCCCTTTTTGACAATAATGCCAAAGGTGTATATACAAATATTTTACATAGAGATACCAAAATGTTAGAGAAAATCAAAATGTACCTTTCCAATTAGTGCCAGAGTTCTATCCCAATTCTCTTGCAGAATTTTGCACGTATGGAGTGCAACTTGGACTTTTGCAGAGAGTTCAATCATGTGATCTGCAATTGAAAACTGATTGTCATGGATCAATGTTTTTGAGTGTGCAATATGCCTCTGCATTGTATCCATGATGGGAAGGATCATGTTCTGAATATCTATTAATGTTGACCTGATCCTTGCATCTTCTTTCAATAACTTTGACTGCTTATCAGATAGGAATCTGACTGTCATATGATGTGCAGAGCTTGAACTAGGTTCAAGTTGTAACTTCTGTGCACTGATCTTCAGATCCTCATCAATCTTATTTATTTTGTCTTTAATCTCCTTTGAGAACTCGGCAACATTACATACTTTGACAAAAAATGATGTTACCTTGGAATAGGAGGACTCAATTCTAGTCAAAACTGAAGATAATCCTGCCTGATTGATAGCTATTTGCTGAGCAATGTGCTTAAGCACTTTATTATCAAACTTCTTCTCAGCTTTCTCAAGCAACTTATCTGATCCAGAAGAATCCTCATTGAACTTGTTTACTGCCTCTGCCAACTATAACAAAATGTGTTGAGAGAGCTCAACCTTAACACCTATTGCTTCTATCAAAATATTCTTGGCATGCTCAATGATTTTATATTCCTTATCTCTTTCTTCTTTTAATTTCTTCTGCTTTGCTTTCTTTTGGAGGAGTTCACCAACTGTTTGCATTTGGTCTGTTGAAAGATTTGCAAAATCTAATTGTGGAATTTCTATCTCCTCATCTAAATCTATATCTTCTACTATACTCTTACTCAAAAAATTTGTACTCGGTTGAGTCTTTATACTTAATGCCTTTGTAGTAGAAATTATTGTAGACACAGTAGGACTTGCAGTGAAAAATGATAAACTTTTGACTGATGGAATGCTAACTGGAATACTTGATAAACCAAAAACTAAAGTATTTACAACTGTAGAATCTGAAGTACTTACTGAGGTATCCAAAACTGAAGTACTTGCTGCTGAAAAAATCAAAACTGAAGAAGGTATTGAAGATGATGCTGGAGACTACAACTCGGTGGAAGGAGGCTGAAGCTCGGTAGATGAAGTGGTAGCCACTTTTGTTATTGATACATTGAGCTATGCTAGTGATGATTTGACATTTGATGCATCTGCAGGTGTTTCACAATCACACTTGAAGTTATCTCCAAGCTAGATGTAGCAATTTTTATTGGAGAGTGAGGAAGTGAGGCAATCACCTCTGCAGCTATCCGAACTAGATCATCTTCCTCAACATTCTTCTTAGCTTCCTCGGTAGCTTCTTCCTCTGCTTCTTCTACCTCAACATTATCAATCTGAACTGCTTCTTCTTCTTCTTCTTCTTCATCACTGTCATCTTCAATATCTTTTATTATCACGGTTTTAACACTCAGTTTGTGAAGATGATAGATGTTTTTCGAAGTAGAATTTGCACTCTTCAAAACCAACTCTATATCCTTGATCAAAATCAAAAAATTGTTGAATTTTAGTGTCATCTTGCGCTCATTTTCTATCAATGCCTTATTTATTTCAGCATTTTTCAAACTTGGCATCAACTGTCTTAAGGTTTGAGCATATATGTCCTTGACAGTTTGCCTTGCATTGGACCATCTCGTCTTGACTTTATCGAATAGAACACCTGGAATTTGAGAAGCCATATCATCAGGTGAGTACTTCCATTTTCCCATTTTCTCAATAACAACATCTTCAATTTCCTACTGCTCTGCCTCTGATCTAATTTCATAGTTGAGAGATTTGAAATTTGAAATTCCAGATCCTTCTCTCAAATTCTTAATCTTTTGTTCAAATGAGGGAGGAGGCCTTTTGAGTACTATATCATCATTGACTTTACTTACCTTGCCCCTTGTTTTTCTTGTGAAGACTATAGTAGATTGTTTCCTTTCCTTTCTTCTTCATAGGTACTTGTTCTTCTTCACTCTCATTCTTTTCTTCTTCTTCTTCAATGTCCTCTCCTTTTCCCTCGGTTAACATTAGAGGTGTGCTAGATTACATCTTGGCCATCCTCTTTCTGCCTTTGTTAACCACCTGTGGAAGCTTTATGCTTAGCTCAATTTCTACCTTAGCTTCATCATATGTTCCAAAGTATGGAGCCTTTGGATCAACAAGTTGATTTACTAGGGCTTCAATTATATCCTTTGTCTCATCAATGTTTACCTCATAAGGAAGAGGTTTCACCCATACAATCCTAGGCCTTACTGCCTGAATGTATACTCTATCACAATCAACCATAAAACAAATATCATCTTTATAATCTTCCACCAACTTTTGTAGAATTCAGAATCTGTTATTCATCTTTTCTATAAATGATTCAAAATAGTTTTCCATTATGCTTGCAAAATTCTCACCCATTTCTGTAATGTACTCATTTATCTGATAATGAAAAAGCACATCCTTTCTCCGTGCCTTTTGATGGGAAAAACTTTTGAGCATAGAAAAATAAACAAACCAATAGCGAGCCAAACTTACATGGATTGTTCTTTGAGGTTTGGATGCTCTCCATATTCTTGTTGAACTATTTCAACAATAAATCTGCTAGGTCAAATGATAGATTGTTTTTCACAATTTTATAAGCTAGGTCAACTGCTTCACACGGAACACTATTATGTCGACTTGAACTGTATATCTTGTGAGCTATGACATATGTGCCAAATTTTAGTTCTGCATCAGTAATACTATTTATTCTCATACCTCTACCGTCCCATTCAGCTAGGGTTTTCTTTTCCAGCTCTACCCGACCTAGGGTTTTTGTAGATTTAGCCTTGGCAAGCATGGGAAGACCATTGATTTGATGAATCATCTTCTTTGTTATTTCCACTGGTTGCTCAAGCCAAATTTTACCTTCATGCACTTGGCTTAGGATATATCTAATCCATTTAATCTAGAAACTCTGAGGCAAGTGGGTGGTATGTGTCAAACCCTTATCTTCCAAATGTTTATGCTCCTGGTTTGAGAACACCATCAACACACAGTTCATCATGAACAACATCTATCTCTATGGTTCCAAGCTCTTGAATTGTACCTTTAAAATGATTGTGAATGTCATTTACAAGAAGTACCTTAAGAGGAATCTGTGATTGAGCTCCACTCGGATCTAGGGTTTCTACAATCGTGGGCACAAGTTTGAAATCTGAAACTTTCCATTCTCCTTGAACTAACATTTCTGAACCTTTCTTTACTTTGGTGCAAGATGATGCCATGGTAGCTCGGTAGAAAATTCTTCGAAAGAATTTCCGCTGCAGAATTTTGCTTCGAATCGCCAAATCGCACTAGAAATTTGTTTGCTCAATATGCGGTGAAGAATGAACTCGATTTCATGCCTTTTGTTAAAATTTTGTCATTAATGCTCCATAGAAATTAGGGTATTAAACTCGACAGACTGTCATCCACTATGCATTAATTGCTCAGTGAAGATTTTGCAACTCGGAGATGATACGAATTCATACTGCTCCGACCTTACTCGGTAACCATATGAAATTAGGTTACTCTGGACCTTGCTCAGTGATAACTGATACCGACCTTCTTGTGATCCTATTATATCTTGCATACTGATTTGGATCTTTCTTTCTTTCAATTCAAGAACTGTTTGGAATTTATCTGTGAAGATACAGTTCCAATGCCTTCTTGGAGACTTAGTTAGAATTGATAGAGCCACCAACTTCATGAGTGACTTCATTACTTGGACTAGTTTGCTCAATAGATTTAGGAATCCATTGTTGTCTTATTTGCTTCATGATGTTATCTACTTTTTCTTTCTTTTCATCTTCAACTTTGCCTAAATTCATGCAATTTTTAGCTATGTGACCAAGCTTAGTGCATTTATAACATCTTATGGTAGTTTCCCTTTTTCTCAAGTGATGCCTTACACAATTCATGCCAATGTGTCCATATTCTCCATAGTAATGACATCTACACCAAGTTTTGTAATCCCAACCAAATATTTCTTTCACAATTTGTTTTGCTAGATTGGGTGTTTTAGTTCTGCATTCTGATGCCTTGTGACCTTGTTTGTTACATTTGTGACATTTGCCTTTAAATCTTGGTTTCTCCTTGCATTCATTTGCTTTATGACCATGCTGATTGCAATTGTAGCATTTTCCATTGAATTTTTCTTTTCCATTGCTCCAACATTTGTTTGAAGTATGACCAATTTTGCCGCAGTGATTACAAGTGGGTTTCTGATTCTTTTGAGTACCTTGTTTGGAGGATTCACCTTCCTCTTTGTATCCAAGTCCTGCTTTTCCTTTTTGCTTATGAAGGTTTCATTCATATACCTGATTCATATCTTCTTGAGATTTCAACATTCTCTCATTGATTTTCCTTTCAGTGTCTATGTCATTCATCAATCTTAAATTGATTTGCTTTTCAGATCTTAGTTCCTCTCTTATATTTTCATTTTCTGATCTCAAAGTCAAGATTTCTTCATTTGCATTGGAGACCTGATCAATAAGGTTTTCTAGCTGAAGAGTTTGATTCTGGATTTCATTGTTCTTTCCATCTATTTCATCTTTCATCTTGTTTCTTTGTTCTAAGATTTCATAGAATCTTGTTGACTAAATTTCCTGTTCTCTTTTCAATTTTCTTACTTCTTCTTGCAGAGATCCATTCTTTTCTAGAAGTTCTTTGATTGCATTGCTTGCTTCATCTGAGCTACTTGAAGGGAAAAAGTCTTCAATCTTTTCTTCAACATACTGGTGGTCATTCATCTGATTTGCAAGTTCCTTCCTTCTTTTTAGGGATTGGGAAAGATTCTCTTTTGCTTCCTTGAGTTGAGTTATGGCCATTTCCAGATCTAGCTTTTCATTCTCAATTACTTTGTTAAGTCTGAATATCTCCATTGTCCTGAATCTTTTCTCAAGCTATCAAACTTTATCCTGAGAATCACAAAGCTCTGATACCAATTGTTGGAAATATTCGAGACTTAGCCAAGTTACTGAGAGGGGAGGGGTGAATCAGTAACTTCAAAACTTTTAAAAAATTCAAATCTTAACCATATTTCAAATAACATTTAGATCAATAAGCTAACTGCATGCATGAGTAAAAGAATAAAACATTCATAACACTTTGAACATAGAGATTTGGTGACCCAGAAACCTTCCAAATAGAAAGTAAAACTGGGGTGAGGATGATACCCACAAAACTTCAATACTGCAGTATAAAGTTTTCCGGTTAAGGCTTACAATGATCACTTCTGATGATCTGCCATGTTAGGAGCAATAAGGACTGCTAGGTCCACCTTGTTAGAGGATTTACAAACATACAATGAAGTATGCACTCGGTAAAGAGATTTTACAAAGACTGTTAAGTCTACCTGGTTAAAGGATTTTAAGCTGATTCACCTGTGAGGATGAAACAGTAGATCTCTTACTTGCAACTATACTTGCTGATTGAGATTCTTTGATGTACTAATCGCCTTCTGTGATGGATATATCTTTGCTACTTCTTATACTATTGTATCCCTTTGTAATTCGCTTATCTCTACCTTTTTCTCTTTTTCATACTTCGCTACTTCACACCTTGGATATGATACAAAACATTGTTTATATATCAATCCAAAATAATTACAAAATAATTACAAAGTCAGCTCTTAAACAAGCTAACACAAATATTACTGAGTCGGCCCAAATATAGTTACTCGGTTACTGCAAACTAACTCGATGACTTTCTGATACTAAGCATCCACTGCGTTACTCAGCATCATCATGCTCTTAGTAGAAGTGGAGGCTCGGTCCATACTAACCACTCGGTTGTAGTTTTGAACTCGATATATACT